>OY101447.1:94813962-94842681 GCA_956483635.1 Panzeria rudis | reverse complement strand
TTTAGTTTTGAATGCAAAAGTTGGTCGAAATTCGACCACTTTATTCGTGACCGTGTTTTAGGCAAAAAATATATATGTATTGTGGATATCTAGAGAAAAATACCTTTTTGTTTTAACAATATTGGTGAACAGTACAACATGCATATTGCATGATTGTTGAGATCCGCTGGACAAACAAAATCTGTCTTAACTTTGAAGCTGAAACTCCTGCATAAAGATCAATTTCTGTTTGAGATCCACCGTTGCGGCTGACGTATTTTTAAGTTTTGGTTGCTGCCATTGTGATGTTCGGGGAACTTTTGGATTTTTAAGCCAAAAGATATATTGTGCATATCTAGAGAAAAATACCTATAAAGATACTTAAAAGTGTACCACAAAATTTCGGGTTTTTCTTATAAAATTTCAAGATTTTGGTCGTTGGTTTTTTGTCTTTTTATGTATCTACAGTAAAATTCGCTTATAGTACACTGATTCATTTGCACCCTTTTTGTGGACTATAAGGCGAATTGGACTATATCTGCTGTGTACGTTGAACAATTAAGTTGATGCTAATTTTTCCCTTGTTCCTTGGAACAATTCTTTCTGAATGTAACGTTACGAACCTTAGCCTAATAATCAATTTGGATTCACAAAGCAAATACGTTCGAAATAATAATATTAATATACAAAATATATTATTTTTGACTTTTGCATTTTTGATTATATCTTCCATAACTTGACTAAATAAAAGATATTTTGCAGGTATTTTACTTATAGATGACAGAAAAACTAACATTTTGGAATATATCGCTAATTCTACTATAAGCGGTGTGGCTTATAAACGAATTATACTGTATTTACTGTTCTCATTCGATTTGCTTCCTTATTTCGAAAAAAATACAATTTTAATAGTTTGATTTTAATTGCATAAAAATGTATTCATCTGCATTTGGCAACACCAGCTGTCAGAACGCATTTAACGCGAGAAAAAGTTGAAAGTTGCTGAACTTTTTGCGGCGTACGCGTTTCAAACTTATTTGTGTGACATGCTTTATGTAAACACACTAAGCCTTATTACGGTTGTCGTAGTCTTGAAGAAATCTGTAAAATGTGGCAACGTTCGCTATATGTTTTATATTGGGGTCGTTTAATTTCGACTACGACAACCGTGATAAGGGCGCAACGCGTGTTATGTAACTCCACCTTTAGAACCTTATATAAAAAATGGATTTTGTTGTTTAGTGTATATTCTCAATAAAATCGCTAAATTATTAATTGTAAAATAATTTTTCGTGCTTTATTACATTTCGAATTTGGGTGTTATTTCATAATGAAATACGACCCAAATGAAGAAAGGCATAAAAAACCACTAATTGGCCTTTATTTCATATAAAATAGCTTTGGGCCTCATTTCATTTTATTTGCGCTTTCTTTCATTTCCTTTAAAAGTGAATTTAAACTAATTTTGAAGAGATATACTTAAAAATAATTATTGTAACAAAACCCGCCACTATGCTGAAAATCTTTAGTAAGCAGCGTCGTTTTCCGAAATTAATTACAAATTTTAAGAAATTTTCATTTATTACTAAATATTCTCTGCGTAGCCGGTCTTCCGGGCTTATGAATGTTCTCCACCATCGAAAAATCGCTTTGCAGAATAAATATTGAGATCATAACAGCCTTAATTTGGGATTCACGGTTCCCTGCTCTAGTTAGAATAGTGGCATCGCTGATTAAAGATTTTTCTGTATTGTAGGCCTCCGTCCGGGCTTCAGCATTTAATCCTCTGGGTATGTTGAATAATGGCTTCACTGAGTAAAGATTTTCTACATAGAAGGCCTCCGGCCGGGCTTAAGTATTTTCTCCTATATGTGGGATTAAGAGTTTTTCATCTGGGTATGTCGAATAGTGGCTTCACTGCGTAAAGATTTCCTGCATGCATGGATATCAGACCGACTATCACATACGTCGCGCTTGTGTGGTGGCCGAGAACTCGGCTGATTGTAGAAGCTACTAAGCATGCAAGGTCAAGATGTTGACATATCTTCTTGCTTCCGGTATAATGAGGATATAGGCAGCCTTTGCCATTCAGCCCTGAATTAGTCCAACGCCTATTCATATCTTCATAAGATCCTCTGCGTCAGTGGCTGCTTACATTATGGGTCCAGGCTCGGGGGGTAATGATTACATTTTGTAATTAATTACATGTTCAAATACACATTACATGTAATATGTAATTCGTACACTACAATAACAATTACTTGTAATGTATAATTGTCTGAAGAGCAATTACAATTACATGTAATTGTAATTGAGGCATGAAAAATTACAATTACATGTAATGGGTAGTTGATATATAGCAATTACAAATTATTTTAATTGTAATTAGAGATTATCAACTACAATTACATGTATTTGGGCAAAAGTAATAGTAATTGCTCATAAAGGGGTAATAATTACTTTAACTATAAAAATTACTATAAATGTCTTTTATTACAAATAAAATCTATTATTTATTTATTTTTAATATCTCTAAAATTAACTGGAAATATCTAGAACTCTCAAAAAGAGGATAAAAAGTAGAAAAATTACTGACATCGCAAAAATGAAAAATGTTTGCGAAAAATTTTAAACAGCCCCCTAAATTCATTAAACATCGTTAAATACACATTTGTCGCGAAAATTCGCGAAAAATTTATATATGGCAAATGGCCCTAAAATTGCTTAAAAATAGCTAATATTATACGGAATGCAAAAAACTCGGCAAAAATCACGCAAATGACGAAAATTCGCAAGAACTTGCTAACATCGAAGAAACAATAAAGTTTTATATGAACTAAAAATCGGAAAAACTGTAAAAAATCCAAGAACTGGTAAAAATCATTCTTATCGCGAAAATAACGAAAATTCGCGAAAAATTAAAAAATTGCAAACAAGCTCTAAATTGATTAAAATAGCTAAAATTGTATGGAATGCAAAAAACTATGAAAAAATCGCGAAAATTACGATAATTCTCAAAAGCTTGTTAACATTAAAAACATAGAAAAGTCTTATAGTGATTAAAAATCGATAAAACTGTAATAAAGCCAAGAACCGGCTAAAAAATCACTTATCGCGAAAATAGCGAATTTTCTTCATTTCCGCGATTTTTTCCGAAGTTTTTGCACTTCTTACAATTTTAGCTATTTTTAAGCGATTTTAAGGCTTTTTTGCAATTTTGCTGTTTTTCGCGAATTTTCGCGAAAAAGTGTTTTTAGCCAGTTCTTGTATTTATAACCGTTTTACCGATTTTTAATCACTCTCAGACTTTTCTATGTTTTTAATGTTAAGTTTTTGCGAATTTCCATAATTTTCGTGATTTTTATGAGATTTTTGCATTCCTTACAATTTTAGCGATGTTTAATAAATTTTGCGGCTTGTTTGCAATTCGGCAATTTTTCGCGTATTTTGAGAGTAAAAGTGATGTTTTGCCATTTTTTTTACCATGGGTGTAATCGCCCCCCTTCTGGTCATTTTGTCAGCATTTTCGTTTCCTACCAACCCGGCGTGTCCATGCTAACTTAGAGATAAACTCATATGAGCTGAGTGCTTTGATGGCAGCCTGATTATCCGAGAAGATGGCTATTTCTCTCCCTCGGTAGCCCTGTCAAGATTAAATTGTGCGCAATATCGGGGTGACATTTCCCCCTTTCCCTTCTGATGGCCAGAACAAGAGGTTTGACGAAGTCATAAACTTTAATCATCACATCAGAGGATTGCGCAAGTAGGTCTTGCCAGAGATGGTTACTCCCATTGGCAAATTAGATAGTCCCTGCCTGTGCTTTTTCCCGCGATGCTTATTACTTTTTTCCTGGCAGCAGTCTCTATCACAATCGTCAGAGCTGTGAGTTCAATGAGGACTTCCATAGCCGCCGTAGGACACGTCCTCATAGCCCCTGTTATACAGAGGCATGCTAGCCTCTGTAATTTCTCTAACCGATCTCTGGTCGTAGCCAGCCTGACCCGGGCAACAACACCATAAGTGATGATAGGTCTCACTATCATGGTGCATATCGATCTCAAGATTTTGAGTGTGTAGCCCCATTAGTGCTTTTGTTGGCATTTTAACAGTCGCCTCTAAATGCTGTCGCCATAACTGTTTTGAGTCTAATATCACTCCCAGATATTTGACTTCCGATGTGAGCTTTCTGTTTGCACCCTATCTACTCGGATAAGAATGGATTAGGTAAGGGATAACTTTTTTCATCTCAAAGCTTCTCATTCATAATAAAGTGAAATCACCTCATTTTTGCAAAAGTTGCGAATATTTACGCTGTACAACAAAATCATTTTTTTTAAATAACAAGATTTTTACTTGGGATACGCGTTTTTGCCGATACGATACTCAAAAATAAATATCGGCAATGCCGATTCTGATAAGCATATTGAAATTGAGTTCAAGTTTAAATTAACACAACTCAAGTAGGGTAATTTTTTATTATACAAAATAACAGTGTAAGATATTATTAATATTTAAAACTGATATTAACCCACTATAAAAAATTTTAACTAAATTTTAAGGAGCTATGTTCATTTCAAAGAATCTATATTAAAAATATGCTGATATTTAATAGAAAACAAGTACAAATTTTATTTAAGTTATACAAAAGTTTGTAATTCCTTTATAATTTAAAAAAATACTCGCCGTGGTTTTTAAGAAATATATTCTTTAAATGACATCTATCCACTTTTATTCTTCTAAATAACTTAATAGCTTGATTGTTAAAATTCTTCTAAAAGTTTATAATTATTCACTTAAAGTTAAACGAAAACATAGCTTTGCGTTTAAATTCGCATAAAAAGAAACAAGTTGCGAAAATGGGTAATTTTTCATCCTTTTTTCTTGAGGAAAGATCAGTATAGAACGCCGAAAAAGAAATTTGTCTTAACATCGCTTCCAATTCGGTGATTGGTAATCGAAAAATAGAACATTTGCAATGACAAGCATATGTAAAACTAACTAGAAATTATTAAAATTTGCACTACTTCCGGATCGCAAATTCTACATTTTCATGACTTCTTTGGAGTGTCTTTTTTGCTGGGAATAAGATACAAAAAAACAACGAATTGAATTTGAGTTCATAGTAAAATTAACAAAAAATAAATTATTTTTTTACAAAATAACAGCGCAAAATATTATTAATATTTGAAATTGATATTAATAAGATTTATGTGCTATTGATTTTAAATGGCGACATGGCTGAAGCAGTAAAAGTATTGGCTTACAAACATGAGATCAAGAGTTCAAATCTGACATTTACAAATTAATTTATAGGAAGTAAAATTAAAATAAGTAAATTTCAAGTGTTAAAATATTAAATCAAAAAAAGTTAAATCATAAGCATTTAAATTTATTAGCAAATTATTTATTTTATATTTTTTATTTTGTTTTTTTACTAGTAGATTTTTATTAAATTTGAATAATAGTGTTTTAATTTTTAAATTTCATTATAACATTTTTAGTTCTTATCCGATTTCTGTCCATTATAACTTAATATTTTTGAAATCGAATTGAATATGCAATTAAATTATAAAACTATGAATTATGCTATAAACACATTCGCCACAGCAGGCTACACGGCTACACGACTACAAATGTTGTTGGCAGCAATCGTCGTCGGGTAGTCAGCTACTTAATTATTTTGAACGCGGCAGCTACGTCGTAACCAGCTGACATGTTGTTATTGCAGTAAATTTTTTAGTGGTGCCACTTTCAAAAGTTTTACTTGTATAAAAAAACCCCTAATTCAAAATGTTCTTACATCTCGCAAAATGTAAAAACAAATCAATTTATTTCTTTACACTACTTCTATACTTGATATATTTTTATCATGACAACTAACAAAACGTCGGCAGAACAATTGTGAATTTTTTCTTTTTGTTAGTATACATGCGAATACGTTGTTGTTTTTTTGTTATGATAAATCACAATTTGTTTGGCGTCGTGAAGGTAGTTTGCCACTATTCATGCACTATTTCACTTATTTTTTCATTAAACTGCTTTTATTTAGTTAAAGCGTTCATATTTTGCTTTATTCGTAAAAATGTTGTAAAAATTTTAGTTTTTGAAAATAAATTGAAACGTCACAGTTTGTTTACGTGCTTTATCAAATTTGTCTGAGCTTGAGTATAACATTTAAATTTTGTAATTTTCTTTTTTATTTTACAATAAAAAATATTTCTAATCACTAATTTGCTTTACATATTTTGTTATATTGTCAACGCTGCTTTTGTTTTGTAGCCAACAAAAATAGAAATTAGTTTGATTTGACTACACGACAGAAGTAGCATGGACAACAACCTGCAGTCGTGTAGCCGTGCAGTCGTGAAAATAATCATTTTCATATACACACATGTATTCTATTTTTGACAGGTTGTAGTCGGTAGCCTGCTGTGGCGAATGTGTTTAATGCATTATGTTATTATTTTTTGTACAAAGCATCTTCCGAAATGGCAATATTTGGAGAAAATCATTAACAATTTCATAATATATTAAATTTGATCCACTACAGCCCAGCCATTTCTTATCCGATCAACACAAATGATCCACTATTCGAAGAGAACTTTAACAGCCTTTCAAACAAGATGTAATTCATATTAATCGAAATACCTTGGCACTAGATGGCGCCTTAAAGCCAAGCGTAGATCGAAAATCAAGAATTCGCCGTTATTTGGACAATGGCCCAAATGAAAAAGAAAATATTTTTGCTTCACACATTCTAATTGCTTTAAAAAAAACATACAAAAATTTAAACATTCCAAAAGCAAAAAAAATTGGAAAGCAGTATAATTGTGTTTAATAAACTTAAATCAAACTTTAAGCCATCATTTGCTCTATAACTGCGAAATTAGAAGCGGCACCACCTTGAAACTTCCCGAATGTATACGAATGAGTTATATAACTATCATAAATTTTTCCAGATTTAAAAAAAATGTTTTTTTGACCAATAGCCATTTCAGCTCTGGACCTCCACATATGACCTTTGAACTTCTCGCGATAAAAGTTTAAATGTTCACCATATCAAAAGGTTTATTTGTACCTGCGAAATAACATCATGTAAAACTTGTTCACTTTTATAGTTTAGACTTGGAAAAGACACTTTTCCCATATTTTGACGATTTGTTCCATTTTCATGACGTCATATTTCGGAAACCAAATGACCTTAAAGCCTAAAAATTTTTTACATCAAACCTCTTCCGACATACACTACCTGTGGTGAATTTCATTGAAATCGGAAAGGGTCGGTCCGAATTGCTTTCGATTTGACATTGAATCACCGTTTCGCAAATATAAATTGGTAATAGTAAAGATTACAAGAAGCCAGTTATAACTTATATAAAATTGTTATATGTCTACAGTTTTAATATATGTGTTGAGTATTTCCTATTTTTTGTTTTATTTTTAACCTTTTGATAACCACAAATTTACAGCTTTATGTTAACGATTTTAAAGCGCGCTTGCATATTAAATAGTTAAACAAATAATAGTGAATGACTGAAAGCTTTTATTTAATAGATTATAAAGACGAAAGAAGTTTTCTAGACCTTGGAGAATTTCCCCCAAACTCATAAAAATTTATGAAAGTTAATGTTGGTTTACTGTACGAATTTTGTATGGGAAACCCGGTTTTAATGCACACATTAACTTTACTAATCATATATGAATATGGCGGCTTACCTTGGGCTTTATGTCAAGTATATTTTGTGAGAAGAAACAATGACGAATTACCACCATTAACAATTGTATTAATTTTTATATAAAGCTGTGAGCAGCGTGACCGTTAATACCAAGGCGAATCAACTTTACAAGGTGGTGTAAAAAAAACAGCTGACTACTTTTTTTTAGAAGCTCGGCGTGTCAAAATTTGTTTATAAGCAACAATAAACAGTGTGACCGTTGTGCGAATAAAGTAGGCATTTGCCACTGGCTTGCCACTTATTTATATTATGTAATGGCGTTTTCTTTTTTAAAATAAGTAGTATTTTACTTCTTATTAAAAAAATCGCAATTTAGCATTCCTTTAAAGCAAAAATTTCCCTTTGCAAGGGATGATACAAAAGTTTCTAAAAAATTCACTTCCTCGAAAAATTATTATATTGCAGATTTTCAATGAAAAGCGCAAACAACGCAATTTTTTTTGTAGAAAAGAAAACGTTGTAAATGTGCCTGCCACCTTTTGATAAATTATGCTCCTTCTCGAAATTTTTGTGAAGTGGTATTTTATGTTATTTCTATAGTACGATAATACTAAAAAATGTATAGCCGTATATCTACAGCTTTCTTTTGTATTTTGACTTATAATGAAATTTTAGGTAAGACATATTTTTAATACAAACTAGGTTTATAAAATCCGGTTTTGTAGGATGTTTTAGTACAAAATGTAAATAAATTCGAAATTAACACCGAATCACATGTTAAGTTTTATATGATTTCTGGTGTTTAAGTTGAGTTTCGAGCTTTGGTGTCTTACATATAAATAGTAGAGTTTTATGAAAAATATATGTTTAAGACATTTCAGCTGCTGCACAGAGGGGAAAACACCAATATTGTGGCGGAAAAGTAAAAAAAATTGAATTAAAAAATTGAACGCAGCATGAAAGTGGACAAGTCAGTGTATTTCGGACAAAGTAATTTTTTTTTCATAGTGTTATATCAACTATTTTAAACGGCTTTACTCTATATATTTACTATTTCAGTTAAGGACTAGAAGCGTAAATACAGAAAAATCTTGTTTTGAAAACTTTTCCAAATCTTTATAGAGATACAAAAAAGTATACATAAAATTTTTGTGGAATCTTAATATAGATATTATGGAGTGAGATTGTTGTGCGTATGCGACTTTTATTCGGTTTTCCTAACTATACACATTTTTCAAAATTTCCTACTTGTGTATTTCTATATGATTTTGTTGTAATTTGCTTCCGAAACCACTTGTTATTAAATTAAAATACCATAAAGTAGGCGTTTTCGATTTCAAGATAAATTATCAATGCATTTTGAAATTTGATGTGCACACTGTCTTAAAAATAGCTGCCTAATTTTTTACAAACTGTATAGCCTACAGCCTTTCCTATAATTCATGCACACGTTTTTTGTGAATCAGACTATTAGTTTGGAAGATATGATTTTTCCACCGCTAAGTTGGCCTTTTTTCCCAATGTGCGCTGCATCGTCGTTTAAGTCGAAGAGTTAGTTATATAGTTAAAATGTTCCCAAAATGTAGAGCTTGCAAGATTTCCTACTCCTATTCACTATAACAATGTGCAAAAGGAAGGACACACGTAAATTTTAAAAATAGCGACACATATCTATTTTTTGATATCTTCTACCACAATTATTCGCTAGAAGCCTGTTACTTTTAAAATTTAGATTTTGTTGTACAGCGTTCTTTTTAGTCCACGTCATTAAAAGTAGAAGTTTATCAACTCGTTTGTATTTTTTATAGGTGTTCCTTCAGACCATCGCCATTTATCGACTGATTTGAAAAATATTTATTTTATATAAAAGGAAACACACCTATCTATATTGACTCCAATATTTGTTGTACTTTTTGTCTACCTGTATATATTTGTCTATGAATTGTTCATATATGAAAGGTATAGAAGCAAACACTTCTATCTGTACTTTTATAGTTGCTTAATAAATAGCAAAAATCTCTACCTGTAATGATACACATATCTATTAACTGTTCGTTTTTCTGTTCAAGAGAATGGATGAAAACATATTTTGAATTTTTGCTTTCACTGGTCACAATCATTCATCAAACGCAATTAGATGGCATTGTCAGACATATTTATTAAAAATGAGGAGATAGCAGTGTTTGCTTCTACACCCCTCATATTACAATTTATGTGCCAATGATTTTAAAGCGGCCTTCAGACTAATAGATTTGGTATTAATACTTGTCAAAAACTCAAATCTTAAGTAAAAATCCAAGTGTGAAAGCAAATTTTTATGTTCTATCAAATAATACGTAAAGAAATTTGACAGTATGTGTAATGGTTTTCGTCATTTTTCAGAAATTTTCTAAATAATTACATTTTTTATTTTATCAGGGTTGTCTTTTGCACAAACAAATATGGGAATAACGAAAACAGTTGTGCATTTGTTTGCCGGCATAATTAAGGAAAAAGAAGAACGAAAAAATTTGCTTTATTGCAAATTATTTATGTTAAGTTTTATTTGGAATGTGATAGTGTAGAAACAAAATGTAATGAGAAGATTTTCTTTAAAATTTTTTGATAGTCAGAATGATTTCGATTTGATTTTCGTCTTACAAAATCTTATAAAAATCTCACAACTTGTATTACAATGCGAAAGCACCTTAAGTAATTTGTGATGTACTTCGTTAGTGCTGCAATTTTTAGAAAGATAAAACTTTTCAAATGTGGTTCACCGGCTTAGCATTTGATAGTTCCTCTATTGGAGGAGAATAATATGCGCAACCGTTTTTTCAAGATCTATTGATGAGATAACATTAGCAACCAAATATATGTCGGCATATAGATTAGCTAACCACAACAAATCATTTTAACTTTTTTTTAAGAAAAAATATCAAAATTGGTTAACTTGGTTCAAAAAATTTTTAATGCATACGAAATACATAAAAATGCAATAATTTAGTTTAGTTAATTCGTTTTTAAAAATGTTTTCCCCTTGGTTTGAAAAATCTCTTTGTTGTGAAACTGTTATCAACTTTTGCGCCCAACAGTTGCGTCTTATAGGCTTTTTTCACTTACCAACATCTAACATCTACCATCAATTTGCGAATTTCCCCATTAGAATTATACAGGGCTGAACGGTCAACATATTTCAACATCATTCTAAAATGTTCCTATCTCAATTTGTTCCACCCACCATCATTCGATAAATTTAGTGTCATTAAGTGTACCGGTGGCAGCGTTACGTCTGCTACTTATTTTTTGCTCTGGTAGTTTTGTGTATAATTACGTCAAACACGTGTATTTTTTGACAAGCAGAATCTAGTTTTTGTTGTATTTGTTGCCCTCATATGGCCACCTGGAAAAAGCCTATTAAGGGCAAAATACACCATCGATCTGCTTGATGTCAGATTCGTGTACGTGTGCTTGACGAAAAATCAAAACCAAGTAGATCTTCAATCAAGCGTCGTCGGTGTCACTAATACTAACGAAATTTCACACATACTACTACAACGCTTGTCAAGCATGTTGACGGGTTATTTTGCCCTTTAGAAATGGCTTGATGGATATACTGCAAAATGAACAGATGATAAGTGTAAACAATTAAAAACAGGGACAAACGAAATAATTTAAATTAATTAGTTTAGCACTCATAAAAAATTCTATAAACATTAGGGTATTCATTCGGTTAGCCGTTAATCGGCTAATTACTACCCGATTAACTGATAGGTTAATTTAAAATTGGCTATTTTCGATTAACGATTAACACAGTTAATTTCAGCCGATTAATCGACGTAGCAAAATGTTTGTCATAGAAACTAATCTTATCGGAATTGGATTTGAAGCCGAAAAAAAATAAATACTTTGGTGTCATGGAATCCAATGTTATCGGTTTTTTGTTCGAACTTGAATTAGTGTCGGTTTTAGATGTCACAGAAACCATCGGTTTTGTTATTGGAAATAAACCAATCAGCTTACAGCTGTCGGTTTATTATTGGAAATAAATAAAACAAGCTAAAAGCTTGCTCATTTTATTTATAGAAATTTAATTTTTTAATAGTTAAAAAATACTTTTTTTAAATTTAAATTAATTCGTTTTATATTTTTACAAAACAATAAAATTACACAAATGTAAAAACAAATATAAATAATATAACGATAGAATGTATTTCCCACTTTTTATTTTATTTTCTATAACTTTTTTTTTATTAAAAACACAAGTTTTAACAAAATTTTAGCACAAATACCATAATTTACCAAATTTTCAAACAAAAAATTACATTAAAAGTAGTAAACAAATGAGCAAGGTAGATTAACACCAGGTAATCGCAAGAGAGTTTGCCGAGGAGAATTTATATTTGGGCGGTCAAAAAAGCTGATACATTAACACAGTTGACAGTTCAAATATGGAAAAGAATTCGTAGTCAGCTGAGCTCACCAGGCCACGTGGTATTAATTCGCTTTGCAAATGAGCACAACATTAAGCAGCTGATTCGAATATCGGTTTTATTTGCATTCGAAAATAACAAAACCGACTTGTTTTCATGACACCAAATGAAACCAATATCGATTTGCAAAACCCACAATCAGCAAAACCGACTTAGATTGTATGGCACCCCTAAATATAACATTTTTTGTGTGTTTAATTATTTGTTTCGTCTCATATTAACAGGTATGTGTTTAGAAATTCTTTTATACAAACAAAGAAGTGTGTTCAGTGATCTTAACTGAAGTAAAACTTTAAAATCTTTGGACTTGGCTATAAAAGAGTTTAGTAAAGACTATGCTACTCTAATTGAACTTGAGGGAATTATTAAGTTTTTGTTTAATAATTTAATAAAATCCAATAATACTGTTGCTAACGATTTAATTAAAAGTCTAAGGATTAGATTTAATGAGAGACAAATTCAATTATTTCATACCTCCACTCAGAAATATTTCCTTCTGGTAACAGTGTTTTAAAATACAGTACAAAAACCATTGGCGTAGATAGGTCTTTCTGGGGGGGCAATGCCAAATATTTGTTTATTACGTAAAAACCCTAAACAAAAACTTACGAGTGTGTTTATTTTATTCTGCTGATATATTTAATGTATTTTCTTTAACAAAATATAAAAGTAGTACATACAACATTTTAAAACCCTTTTGATACTGGGTGCAGTTTTAATTTTAATTTTTGTCCGGACAAAGTGGAACTGTGTTGCCACATCAAATAATGTTTTTATAGCGATTCTTTCATGTTTTGTTATATTTCTATATATTTCTATATATCATAGTATTTAGTTTAATAGTTAATAACATAAACAATAGTATTTTATCCAATTGCTACACAATTTTGTCGGAGATGTTTATTTGTTATTTACATATAACAACATAAGGTAGCTTTGATTTTCCAGACAAAATGTTCGAAATGGGTGAATCGTGTTGCAAAACACTCTCAGTAAAAAGAAATTTTGTCCGGACAAAAATTTTGTTCGGAAACAATAGGTGAATCCACCTTAAGTATGTACATTTCATCTTAGATGTCAAAGCGAATCTATAACGCAACGCGAAGCAAAAGTTTTATCTGACATGGCCTTTACTCTCTTTCCTTTAGTCGTCAATGAGACAGCTACGATAGCACATGCATAGCGTATTGTATTACATTTTTTTATATTTTTTTTTAGTCCACTGAAAGAAAACAAATATGTGTATGCGAAAAATACTTTATGTTGATAAATGCTTTTAGCAATATTCAATGTGTTTTATGTTACAAAACATTAGAGGAAACAAATGAGTATTTATTAAAACAGCATTTTAATTCTTTTCATAATGAACTTAATGGAAAAGAAAGGGACATGCTTTTAAATGAAAAATAATAATAGTTTTTTGAATAACTAAGAGGATGGTTGTTTGATGTGGAAAAAAGTTCAACGCAAAATTTAGTTAAATTTCAGTGACTGTAACGGTGATAACTTTTATTTTAAAAATTACCTTTTAATCATTAGTTCTTGAGTTTTATTTTTTTCGCTTAGAAAATAAAAGCTTATTGTATTACATTTTTTATAATTTTTTTTAGTCCACTGAAAGAAAACAAATATGTGTATGCGAAAAATACTTTATGTTGATAAATGCTTTTAGCAATATTCAATGTGTTTTATGTTACTAAACATTAGAGGAAACAAATGAGTATTTATTAAAACAGCATTTTAATTCTTTTCATAATGAATTTAATGGAAAAGAAAGGGACATGCTTTTAAATGAAAAATAATAATAGTTTTTTGAATAACTAAGAGGATGGTTGTTTGATGTGGAAAAAAGTTCAACGCAAAATTTAGTTAAATTTCAGTGACTGTAACGGTGATAACTTTTATTTTAAAAATTACCTTTTAATCATTAGTTCTTGAGTTTTATTTTTTTCGCTTAGAAAATAAAAGCTTATTGTATTACATTTTTTTATAATTTTTTTTAGTCCACTGAAAGAAAACAAATATGTGTATGCGAAAAATACTTTATGTTGATAAATGCTTTTAGCAATATTCAATGTGTTTTATGTTACTAAACATTAGAGGAAACAAATGAGTATTTATTAAAACAGCATTTTAATTCTTTTCATAATGAATTTAATGGAAAAGAAAGGGACATGCTTTTAAATGAAAAATAATAATAGTTTTTGAATAACTAAGAGGATGGTTGTTTGATGTGGAAAAAAGTTCAACGCAAAATTTAGTTAAATTTCAGTGACTGTAACGGTGATAACTTTTATTTTAAAAATTACCTTTTAATCATTAGTTCTTGAGTTTTATTTTTTTCGCTTAGAAAATAAAAGCTTATTGTATTACATTTTTTTATAATTTTTTTTTAGTCCACTGAAAGAAAACAAATATGTGTATGCGAAAAATACTTTATGTTGATAAATGCTTTTAGCAATATTCAATGTGTTTTATGTTACTAAACATTAGAGGAAACAAATGAGTATTTATTAAAACAGCATTTTAATTCTTTTCATAATGAATTTATTGGAAAAGAAAGGGACATGCTTTTAAATGAAAAATAATAATAGTTTTTTGAATAACTAAGAGGATGGTTGTTTGATGTGGAAAAAAGTTCAACGCAAAATTTAGTTAAATTTCAGTGACTGTAACGGTGATAACTTTTATTTTAAAAATTACCTTTTAATCATTAGTTCTTGAGTTTTATTTTTTTCGCTTAGAAAATAAAAGCTTTTTCTGAGTTTTATTCCTCAGAAAATAAGTTCTTCTTTGAGTTTTATTTATTCCTCAGGATATAAAAATAATTTTTTGAGTTTTATTTTTTGCTTAGAAAATAACGGTTACTTTTCGAATTTTATTTGTGTTTTGCTTAAAAAAAGTAATTTTTAAACTGAATAAAAAAAAATTAATTTAATTTAACAAATAAGAGCTTTGTAAAAATAAATATATAAATATATATAAATGAAATTCAAAAAGTATCTGTTATTTTCTAAGCAAAAATTAAAACTCAAAAAATAACTGTTTTTGTTTAATTAAAAAATAAAACTGTTTAAAAATTACTTTTTTTAAGCAAAAAATGAAATTCAAAAAGTATCTGCTATTTTCTAAGCCAAATTTAAACTAAAAGCAACATCTCGACCAATATAAAACTGAGAATCTTTAACTGCAGCGTCAAATCTATACTTCTGTATGGTTGTACCACATGGAGCTCTACTCAAACTTCACGAAGGAGACTACAAACGTTCTACAACAAATGCTTGAAACAAATCCTTCGCATTTTCTGGCCGAATTGGGTCACAAATAATCAACTGCTCTTGATAGCCAACTGTAAGCCAATTGAATATGAAATCTGCAGGCGCAAATGGACCTGGATTGGCCATATATTAAGAAGACCTGCCAATGAGATTGCAAGGCAAGCGCTCGAATGGAACCCACAAGGGCATAGAAATCCTGGCAGGCCTCGAAATACATGGATCAGGATGGTAAAGAATGAATGTGCATCTCGTAATATGACCTGGAACCAAGTAAAGATCCTAGCTAACGATCGAGCAAAGCGGAGAGAATTCGTTGACGCCCTTTGTTCTTCATGAATATTTACTAAAACTTTCAATATGTAATTTGTTTGTTTTATAAATAAGGAAATATATATATATATATATATATATATATATATATATATATATATATATATATATATATATATATATATATATATATATATATATATATATATATATATATGTATATATATATATATATATATATATATATATATATATATATATATATATATATATATATATATATATATATATATATATATATATATATATATATATATATATATATATATATATATATATATATATATATATATATATATATATATATATATATATATATATAGAAATAAATTGTATTTACTGAGGAATAAATAAAACGCAGAAAATAATCGGTAAAGTTAAGTTTTTTAATAAAACTTAAAATAAAAATTAATGCATCTAAAGGTAGTCCATGCAACAAGGATTATTTTGGTGTATTCTTTATGCACGTAGCACTTTTCTTTCAGCTTGATTTTTTTAGTTTAAATTTTAAAAATAATCGTTTTTTCGGTGCCTGCTGAATTCTTATTTACTGCTCCCTTATTCTCTAACTCGCTAAAGCTAAATCGCCATCGCTAAGAATCTATAAAGTCGATTTATCAATTTTTGGCTACGAATACGATTTTGCAACGCGTATTGCTAAATTAGGCAATGTCTTCAAAATTTAATCCGCCGAAGTTTTAGTGTTTTATGTCATCGCCAAAAATTTTTAATTTTGTATTTGTTCAGCATTTTAGCGATCGAGATTTTGCTCTATCTTAAGCGAATTACGGAATAAGGGGGCTGGACTATTATAATAATATATGTATATAATAAAAAAATTGTTCTCAAGAAATACAAATAATTTAAGCAAATTCACTATAGAAACAAATAAAATTGTAAGCAAGCTTAAAGTTCAAACATAATATGTACATGTGTTAAAAAATATGCGAAAGATATTTTATGATAAGCAATATTCAAAGGAAAAGATAAAAAAAATTATTTTTAATGAAAATAATATTTTTTGTAAAAATTAAACTAGTTTGATCACTGCAAATACAAACAAATACAATATTCGGTAACTGTGCTAATAAAATTATTCAAATTGCCCATACATTTTGTTGTCAAAATATTTTTAGATACATTTTGCAGCAACAAAATATATGGACAAATCTACTAATTCAAGGAATAAACTGTTACCAAATGTTTCGTGAACTCCCCTATTATGAAAATAAATAAAGTTAAAATAAGACCTGAGTTAACTTCAAACATACATACATGTGTTGAAATATTTATTTTTCTGTGTACTTGATAGTATTTCTTTTAGATAAGACAACTTTTCTTACAGTGTTATATTTGGTTTACTCACCAATACAACAATAGTTTTATTTCTGACACCCCTGCTATACACTGAAAAAAGTTCACTTCAGCCATTGTTCATATAGCGGTACATTTCTGTTTTTTGATGTATGTGCATATATTTAATTCTCTTTAAAGCACCATCCAATGTTTCATCGGAACAAAGCCGATGAAACATTGGGAACAAAAATGGAATAAATTGGTTTTTTTGCATCTAAAGTAAAGAAAAAATCTGATCATAAATAGCGTATATAATAAAACACAGAATATAAGATTTTTTGCTTTCTCCAGATTTAGGTCCATTATGGTTTAAAATTTTATTAATCAAATGGACTATTCTATGGAACTATGGATTTTTTTATTATTTGTGGTGCAAAAATTTCATAGAATTTAAACTTTTATCCACTCTAACTTGGTCGCATTTTATTCGATTAGAGTCATTATTCGACGCGTAATTTAGTAGACTTTCAAATAATATATAATTCATTTTAAGCCCTTTGATTCTGAATGACGCTTTAACAAGAAGCATACACCGACAATGAACTGTTATATTATGCACACTAGCCGAAATGAAATTTTTATTCCTTTTTTGTGTTTAGCACTTCATAATTATTCTAAAAAAATGCTTTACAAAATTAAAAACTTCAAAGAATTAAAGTTTGTAAAGCAGTGTTATTAAAAGCAATAGATTTTTAGTGGTATTGTTAGTTAGGAAAATCCATAACCGGATTAAAAATTTCGAAAAAAAATTTTTTGACCCCCTCCCTAAAAAATGTCTAGCTACGCCAATGACAAAAACGGAAACTAAGGAATTCGGAAATGAACTTTTTGCAGAATGTTCGGTGCTGAGTACTGCCAGTATGAGTCAAGGTTTATCAAAACTTAAGAAAAGAATCGCTTAAATCCTTAACATTTATATTAAATTAACTTCTGAAAGATTGTTTTAGAATATCTCCTTAAGCTATTGAAATAACTTATAAAATTATGTCACATAGTACGTCTATACGCACGACTTATTTGCAAATAAAAACGTAGTGCAGCGAAGTATGTATTTACACATGTTTGTTAAAAAAAATAATAAATAGATAAATATATTAATAAATAGATAAATATTCAGTGATTTAATAAATGACAATAAAAAAGTATTTGGCAGCATTTTACGTTTTTATTTGCAAATAAGCCCTACGTATAAACGTAGTAACAAACTTGTTAATTTTTTAATTAATACATATTTATGCAATTTTTGTTTTGCTTGATTTAGTTCAAGAATTGCTTTTTGTTATGTTAGTGTTTTTTTACTAATAAACTGATACTAATAAATGACCAAGTTGGCAACCCTTGTAGCAAGACGTACTTTTCAACAGTGCTCAAAACGTAGTTACAAAAAAACGAAATTTAGAGAATAAAGCCTTATAAAAATATAATAAAATTTTGTAAACAAGTAAAATAAAACATAAGGAATTGGAAATAAATCAAATATGCCCAAAAAAGTGGTCGCCGTAGTATTGCAAATAAAAAGAAAATTATATATTGTGATAAATGTGAGAATGAAATCAAAGAAGAAACCGATGATTATATTCAATGCGACAAGTGCGCTAAAAATTATCACTCACAATGTTCGAATTTGAGTAGAAGAGAATTTGAGAGGCTACTCAAAAATGAAAACGAAATTTTTAACTGTCACTTGTGTAAAGAAGAAGGAGGTGAAATAAGACAAGAATTAAACTCAATCAAAACAGAACTTGAAAAACTTGAAAAACTTGAGAAGTTAGTTCAGCTGAGTGAGTCTATTATGTTTATGTCAACTAAATTTGACGAAGTGTTCAAAGATGTGGCTGAAAACAAAAAAAAAATGGACTGAAGTTGAAAAAGAAAATAAAAAACTAAAAACAGAAATAAAAGCGTTGAAGTCTTAAATGATCATCGGGTTAGAAACGATTGTATAATTAGTGGTTTAAAAGTGGCTGAAAACATAAGTGCTTTTGATGCTGTGGAAAACCTTTCCAAGAATACTGGTGTTTCGTTTAAAAAAAATGCAGTGGAAGATGCTTATTTCCTAAAAAATAAAAACAAAAACAATGATAAAAAAACAATAGTTGTTAAATTTACATCAAAAGCTAATGAGGAAGAATTTATGTCATCCAAAGCAAAACTTAAAGAAAATGAAAAAACAAAAAATGTATTTATAAACAATTTTAACAGCAAAGAAACTATGAACCTTTTTTACCATGCTAAATCGTTAAAAACCATTGGTTACCAGTATGTTTTTATAAGAAATGGAAGAGTTTATTGCAAGAAAAATGAAACTTCCAAGCAGCAGTTAATTTATGATGAGGTTGATGTAGATAACTTGTTATTGAATGCCACAACTAATAAGCATTGGGGCAGAAGATCTTTTATCCATTCCAGACCAGCTGAAAATGAGGATTATAGTGAAGATGATGTGGAAGATGGTGCTCCGTTTGTATTGCCTTCATAAATAAATAAATATGTATACAATAAAGAATATATTTTGTTAATTGAACTTTTTGTAATTCCTTTATTTTTTCTATGATTAAAAATCAATATTTTAATAGTTTTTCAAATTTTAAAAACTATATTACTAGTTTAAACTGTAATTTTCTTAATATTATTAGTATTAACATAAGAAGTGTTTCGTCCATAGAAAAATTTAATAATTTCAAATCGTTCTTAGCTCAATTTCCAAAACTACCCGATATAATAGCAATTCAAGAAACTTGGTTTAATAAAGATATTATACAGATATATGAAATACTATGAACCTATGAAACTTTTTTACCATGCTAAATCGTTACCAGTATGTTTTTATAAGAAATGGAAGAGTTTATTGCAAGAAAAATGAAACTTCCAAGCAGCAGTTAATTTATGATGAGGTTGATGTAGATAACTTGTTATTGAATGCCACAACTAATAAGCATTGGGGCAGAAGATCTTTTATCCATTCCAGACCAGCTGAAAATGAGGATTATAGTGAAGATGATGTGGAAGATGGTGCTCCGTTTGTATTGCCTTCATAAATAAATAAATATGTATACAATAAAGAATATATTTTGTTAATTGAACTTTTTGTAATTCCTTTATTTTTTCTATGATTAAAAATCAATATTTTAATAGTTTTTCAAATTTTAAAAACTATATTACTAGTTTAAACTGTAATTTTCTTAATATTATTAGTATTAACATAAGAAGTGTTTCGTCCATAGTAAAATTTAATAATTTCAAATCGTTCTTAGCTCAATTTCCAAAACTACCCGATATAATAGCAATTCAAGAAACTTGGTTTAATAAAGATATTATACAGATATATGAAATACTATGAACCTATGAAACTTTTTTACCATGCTAAATCGTTAAAAACCATTGGTTACCAGTATGTTTTTATAAGAAATGGAAGAGTTTATTGCAAGAAAAATGAAACTTCCAAGCAGCAGTTAATTTATGATGAGGTTGATGTAGATAACTTGTTATTGAATGCCACAACTAATAAGCATTGGGGCAGAAGATCTTTTATCCATTCCAGACCAGCTGAAAATGAGGATTATAGTGAAGATGATGTGGAAGATGGTGCTCCGTTTGTATTGCCTTCATAAATAAATAAATATGTATACAATAAAGAATATATTTTGTTAATTAAACTTTTTGTAATTCCTTTATTTTTTCTATGATTAAAAATCAATATTTTAATAGTTTTTCAAATTTTAAAAACTATATTACTAGTTTAAACTGTAATTTTCTTAATATTATTAGTATTAACATAAGAAGTGTTTCGTCCATAGAAAAATTTAATAATTTCAAATCGTTCTTAGCTCAATTTCCAAAACTACCCGATATAATAGCAATTCAAGAAACTTGGTTTAATAAAGATATTATACAGATATATGAAATACTATGAACCTATGAAACTTTTTTACCATGCTAAATCGTTAAAAACCATTGGTTACCAGTATGTTTTTATAAGAAATGGAAGAGTTTATTGCAAGAAAAATGAAACTTCCAAGCAGCAGTTAATTTATGATGAGGTTGATGTAGATAACTTGTTATTGAATGCCACAACTAATAAGCATTGGGGCAGAAGATCTTTTATCCATTCCAGACCAGCTGAAAATGAGGATTATAGTGAAGATGATGTGGAAGATGGTGCTCCGTTTGTATTGCCTTCATAAATAAATAAATATGTATACAATAAAGAATATATTTTGTTAATTGAACTTTTTGTAATTCCTTTATTTTTTATATGATTAAAAATCAATATTTTAATAGTTTTTCAAATTTTAAAAACTATATTACTAGTTTAAACTGTAATTTTCTTAATATTATTAGTATTAACATAAGAAGTGTTTCGTCCATAGAAAAATTTAATAATTTCAAATCGTTCTTAGCTCAATTTCCAAAACTACCCGATATAATAGCAATTCAAGAAACTTGGTTTAATAAAGATATTATACAGATATATGAAATACCTGGTCTTGCGAATATCCATTCTTGTAGAGAAGATGGGTACGGTGGTACGTCGTTGCACATAAACAAAGACATCGAATTTAGTGTCAGAATTTGTAAAAGTGAAAGCTATGTCGAGTTCATAGCTGTTATTTTAAACAACATCAAAATTGAATGTAAACCTTTACAAATTGTGTCATATTACCGCTCACAAAAATGCAGTGATGCGTATTTCATAAACCTTCTTGATGTTTTGTTGGATGACTTAGCTCAAACCCCACTAATAGTTGTTGGTGACTCAAATATTGATCTTTTTAATAATTATTCATCTACTGAACTGGTCTCACTATTTCAAAATTATGATTGCACTAGTGCGCATAATCTTATCACAAGACCTGGAAGTAAAACGTGCATTGACAATATATTTAGTAATTTGTCTGAGAATATTTTTATTGATTCTGTTGAGTGCACACTTTCAGATCATAATATGTTATCATGTAAATTAAAGAATAGCTTTAAAAGCAAAAAAAAAAACATTGAAATATCAAAAACTTATTGTGATTATGATAAGGCTAGAGCTCACTTAAGAAATATCCTGCCCCGTAATTATTCAACATTAGATGTCTCTGTTCTAACAAATTCATTGATATCTTGTATAGAATCAGCTGTTCTTAATTCAACGGTCGTAACAAAGTCAAAAAAGCCGTTGCATTTTGAACTAACCCCGTGGATAAACAAAAATCTTCAAGAGTTAATCTTATTTAAACATAAATTATTAAGGCAAAGACGTAGATCAAAAAACAAAGAAAATATTAACATTGCTTTGAAAAGATTAAGTAGGGTTATTAAAGTGGCCGTTAAAACATGTAGGGATAAATTTTATACTGATGGTTTGTATAAGGCTGGCAGTGATCCAAAGAAATGTTGGAAATTTATCAACACTACACTTGGTCGATCAAAAACTAGTGGTGTCAAACTCTGTGATTTGCATGGGAGGATTATTGCAGATGATGAAATCAAAGTAGATTGTTTAAATAAGTATTTTATTTCTGTTCTAAAATAGCTCAAACAGAAAATAGCTATTTTACCAGGAGATTCCTTTAACTCATTAAGGACACTCACAGCTGTACGATGTCGTTTCATTTTTAATAATATTAACATAAATGATGTTCATGAAATTGTGTGTAATATGGAAGTAAATAAATCTCCAGGGTTTGATAACATAACCATAAAGTTTGTAAAGGAATGTTTTGGTGAAATTTCACATATCCTAGTTGAAATCTTCAACAAAATGATTTACACTTCTATGTATCCAGATATTTTAAAAATTCATAAGATAGTGCCCATTCCGAAAACCGCTCATGCATTTCCTGTAGACAAATATCGACCAATCGCTCTGCTTTCGGCTATAGATACAATTTTTGAAAAACTCTTGTACGATAAGCTTTTAGATTATCTAGAGCAGAATAATCTTTTATTTAAATACCAATTTGGATTTAGAAGAGGCATGAGTACCCAAGACGCTGTCTTGAATGTTGTAAGGTGCATTTGCAAAGGTTTGGACGACGGTTACAGTGGGGTAGCGGGTATGTTTTTTGACCTTTCAAAGGCCTTTGATATTGTTGATCATGAAATAATGCTCAAAAAACTAGAATTTTATGGTGTTCAAGGTAGTGAGCTATTGTTGTTCAGGAATTATTTTATTAATAGAAAACAGTATGTCCAAATTGGACACTGCAAAAGCTTTCTTGGTACCGTTGAATATGGCGTTCCGCAAGGAAGTGTATTAGGTCCTTTATTGTTTTCAATTTACTTGAATGACTTGAAGAATATTAATCTTACTGGCCAGTTATATATGTTTGCCGATGATATATGCCTCTTCTATCCTTTCAAATATGATCTTGTTCTTAAAACTAATATTGGGAGAGATGCATCTCTTTTATTTGAATTTGCTCGTTTAAATGGTTTGCTACTAAATTCTGATAAAACCAAATTAATTCGTTTTCGACCGCGCTCAGCTAGTTTGAATAATAACTTTTCTGTTGATGTCGATGGTACCTCTATTTGTGAAACTCATTCAGTTAAATATTTGGGAATAACTTTACAAAGCAACTTATCCTGGGATATTCACGTTAATGAGGTCAAGAACAAAATAGCTCCTGCTATTGGGATATTATATAAGTTTAAAAGTAAGCTAAGTGTGAAAGCGAAGCTAATGATTTATAATGGTTTGATACAACCGCATCTGAATTACTTAGCTTGTGTATATGCCTACAACAAGAGTAATAATCTTCAAAAATCTTTACAATGTGTTCAGAATAAAGCTTTAAAAACTGTATACAGCTTACAAAGAACCCATCCAACAATTTCATTATATAGAGGTGTTTGCAAAACTGTTTTGCTCATTTATGGTTTACACAAGTATCAGGCTTTATTATTTGTATTCAAAAGTATCCATAACATAGGTGGGCAAGCAATTCCTTTTTTACAAAACCAGTCGTATTTCAATACACGAAACGTATCAAACATTAGAGTTCCTAGGTGCAGATTGGAAAAAACTAAGCAACGTATTGATTATGTAGGTGGTAATATGTATAATGATTTACCTCCTAACTTAAAATCTATTGACAGATTATCGACATTTAAAGTTATGTGCAAAGAATATTTAAATGGTTTACTGGAAACACTTCTAATGTAACTAAATTTTAACTTAAAATATATTTAAAAAAAATATATATATATAAATAAAATAAAATTCAATTTATTATCTACATATATTTTTTATTTATATATATTTACGTGCAGATGTATATAACTTGAATATTTGTACATTTAGTGTTTAAATAACTGCCAACTTGCCTCAAAAATGCCTTCTTGGCGCTGAGGTCTAAATTGTAATGAATGAAAATATTATGTACAATTATATTCAATAAAAAAAAAATAAAAAAAAAAATAAAAATAATAATTTATTTATGAATTTTTATTTGTCGAAATTACTTGATTTAAGAAAAATATTTATTAATCGGTTAACCGATTAATACCGAAATTAACTGACTATTAACCGATTAGGCCAAAACCTCGATTAATTAATCGAGCGATTAGCCGATTAAAGCAGAAGTCCGATTAATTAAATACCCTATAGTCAGCAGCACACGAATTACCCATTTTTATCTTATGTTGAAAATTTCACAACAAAGCAAGAAAACGCCGCAATAGAATAAGAAGGCTGCGCCGATAATTTTTTTAGTTTGACGCTAAGCCACCACCGTGTTAAAAAATGGTTCAACATTATATTGAATTAAATAATATATAAATAGTAAGCAACAAAATAAACATATATTTATTAATTTTATTGTTATTTTAATTATATTCCTTTATTTGCTTAATTTACCACATTTGTAAAGCAAAATTTAATAAATTAGTTTGCAGCGGCCACATGATTTATTAGGCGTTGTATTAGAAAATAAACTGCATTACTGTCTTTGATCAGCTGTGGAGGCTAAGCACAACATGTTGACTATAGGTAGCGAAACAATAAAATAAAGCGTTTTTTTGAATTTTCGTCAACGATATTCCTCGAACCATTCAACCGACGTAGTTTTATGAGTTTAAGAGCTGATTAGATTCAATATTCGACCGATTTAGTAGTTTAAAATTTATTTGAAAAAAACTTTTCTTCGAAAACTTCATTTTCGAAAATTCTCAATATCTACCGAACCGGCTCATCATATCACAGAATCTAACAGCCAAATTTATAAAAATTCTTATTTTAGGTTTAAGACTCACAATTTTTATTGAACAGTTTCACGCTAAAAACTGTTTAATATAAAATTGCATTCATAAACACTACAATAGACATTGTGTGTTTTAAGGAAATTTAGATATCTCGACTGGCAACACCACCATGTTTTGTAGCTAGTGTTGCAATGAAAACAATATGATTTCATCCGGATATTGAAATAAACGAATAGCTTTTTATTGTTTTCGTGTAAGTTAAGATTTTTTGAACTCTCTTTATATATATATTTCTCAACTTATTTAACACAAGTTTTGTATGAAGTAAAAGCAAAAAAGAGAAATGACTACAAAAGAGTTCACACGAATCTTTTAATCATGTATGAAAAAGGTACTCGAATAACGAGCCTATTTTCATTTGTGTTGATTGTTTCTACATCACTAACATTTCTTTTTGCTTTTATGTGTTTTGATGGTGTTTTTTGCTAATTTTGTTGCGAATTTTGTTTAACTTAAGTAATTAAGTGACATATTCTATACAATTTAAAAAAACATACGTAAACGCTTATAGCGAAGACTTAGAGCTTTAATTTAAAGCATATCATGTATTCCTGTGTGCTAAATTTGCAAAGATATTTGAAGTTGAAATTGATATATCGATGATATGAATTTATTGAAGGTTTATAGTAGGTGCATACCATCTTTAAATCTATTTTAAAATTTTCATGTAATATACATTTTTGAATGCAATTTTATGAAATTTTGCTTAAAAGTAGTCTGTTGCCCTGTTTTAAATATTTATGAATATGGCTGTAAGTCGTTTATAAGTTATAAAAGGTTTACATGGATACACACACGCATACTCACAAGTTTTATATGTATGTAATTTATTTTTCTTTATACGCAATTGAAAGTCTTTTCCTTTTTATAATTAAGACAAGTTCAACTTTATTTCACAAGACTCAACTTAAATATAATTCTAGAAATATAATTCTAGAAATCTGTATTTTAACCAACTCAAACGGCCTCGAACAAAAGAAGAAAACTATTTGCTGAATTCGCAATTCAATTTAGTAATTCGCAATTCAATTTAGTTTACTTCAAATTTGCAAACAAAGAAAATACAAAAAGAAACCAAGTTCCCTTTAATAAAGAATCCAATGGAATCTCTGTCATCAAACATTATGTCTTGTTTATTCAAGTGTTCATGACTAGTGGAGAAATATGCAAAGTGCTATCTTCAGCTTCGCATATAACGAGTCCTCTCGAATTTTCTTATATTTTATCATACACTTAATTATTAAAATTAAAACGATAATGAAAATAAAAATATAGATAACATAAAAATCGTAGGTTTTTCATCATTCATATACATATGCTTTTATTTCACTGATATTGGCAAAACTTGGCAATGTAGGAGTTAATGATAAACTTTTATTCAATATCTGTAAATTTGGTATTACAGCATTCAATCTGCTAGAAAATCTTTTTAAAACAAATTCATTTATCTGAATTTCACATGCATTAAACTTAATCAAATAATGTCCCTCGAGATGGTAGGTATAACCATTACAAGAACTCAAAACATTATTAAAACATTTCCCAAGTCAATTTATTTAACAATTTGTTCTTTATATAATTTCTTTGTACAATTCTTAAAGGTACCATATAACAAGCTTTTTATACAATTCTTTGCCTTATTCATCTTTTTATTATAAATTTCATCATCTACAATATACGTAACATTTTCGATCAATGCTATCCTTGTGATCTCAATATCAACATGCATAAATTCCTCATTCGGAATTGGTAATACAATTTTCATTTCAAAGGGTTCACTATAAAAATCAGGTATCATGATAACAAATATTAATTTATATACATATTTCAATTTTAAGCTATCGACCCTTTAAAAATCAATTTCTTCCTTTGTAAGAATAATCCTAATGAGTAGGATTATTCTTACAAACGATTATTCTTACGATTATTCTTACAAACGATTATTCTTACGATTATTCTTACAGAGGATTATGTTTTGAACTATGATATTTTCTTGAAATCTTTCTATTTTATCACCCACTTGACCTATTAGTAACAAATAATTATTATACTTTGACATTTGTATACTTTGCCGTACTTCTTTGTATAATTTGAGTTAAATATACCTTTATCGATGTCTTAGACAGATACTAAGAATTTATTGGCCAGATAGGATTTCAAACGAAAACCTTTGGCAAAAAGCAAATTGTAAGCCAATAATGAGTGATATACGCAAAAGAAAGTGGACATGGATCGGTCATGTGCTTAGACGACCATTGTCGGATATCGCCAGAGCAGCACTTGAATGGAACCCACAGGGTCAACGCCGACAAGGTCGCCCCCGAAACACGTGGTTACGCTGTGTCAGAGCAGAGCACGAAGCAGGAATGAAGTGAAATCGTTAGCCAGAGATAGAAGCAGATGGAGAGAATTCGTTAACGCCCTATGTTCTTCGTGAACATTTATTAAAATTAAAGAATATATGATACGTATATAAATATATAAAGGACATATATATAAATATATATATATAATTATATATATATATATATATATATATATATATATATATATATATATATATATATATATATATATATATATATATATATATATATATATATATATATATAATTATATATATATATATATATATATATATATATATATATATATATATATATATATATATATATATATATATATATATATATATATATATATATATATATATATATATATATATATATATATATATATATATATATATATATATATATATATATATATATAATTATATATATATATATATATATAATTATATATATATATATATATATATATATATATATATATATATATATATATATATATATATATATATATATATATATATATATATATATATATATATATATATATATATATATATATATATATATATATATATATATATATATATATATATATATATATATATATATATATATATATATATATATATATATATATATATATATATATATATATATATATATATATATATATATATATATATATATATATATATATATATATATATATATATATATATATATATATATATATATATATATATATATATATATATATATATATATATATATATATATATATATATATATATATATATATATATATATATATATATATATATATATATATATATATATATATATATATATATATATATATATATATATATATATATATATATATATATATATATATATATATATATATATATATATATATATATATATATATATATATATATATATATATATATATATATATATATATATATATATATATATATATATATATATATATATATATATATATATATATATATA